>OZ026847.1:13987379-14036204 GCA_964023205.1 Lutraria lutraria | reverse complement strand
TTTTTTTTCGAAGTTGATAAGCTTAAACTCTTAATACCGTAAGTAATATAGGCTGATATTCAGAGCGATCTAAAGGAACTTGAGGTTATGTTTAAAAAATGTGTAATCGTTTCATGATACATATCCCGACAAGTCTTCAAGACAGTTTGTATTTATTTGATCAATCCGTCTGTGCCCTATCGTGCTATTTTTCTGACTATGCATTTATAATTTAATAAAAAACGACAGCAAAAATATTTATTTATTGTACTGAAATGGAAAATCACGTGTGCTATGATTTATCAAATAGGATTAGGTTCGTGTAATGCTAAATGTAAACATAGTTAAAACTGATTTAAGTAAGTATACATACATGCATGGATTCCATGTTTATGTAGACGTACGCTCTGTCAGTGATATCTCTTCATTTAAGAATGATTTCTTTATAACATGTTTAACTGCCTGTTGAGATTTCAATCACATTAAAAATAACCCTGTACGAGGTCATAATAATCTAAACTGATTTACAAAACTCGAGACACTCCTGTCGTGCATATTGATAGTCAAGGAATGCATTCAGTTCAATACAATATCAAAGCAGTGTCAAATATTTCGAATTCTTCCTTGCATGCCGTTTGAACTTTCATAAAAATGTTAAATACTTTGGTTTTAGATTACATAAGATTTATTCGACGGAAGCATTGCCGCATTTTATCCAAAATCGACTTTGTAACAGTTATTAAAAAACCGGTATCCACATGACACCTTGAATAATCAATTCATTTTGTGTCATCAAATAACACTGTATATTCTAGTATTCAAAGTTGCACCGATTTATATTCAGAAAATGCATAAAACGACCATTGACTAAACAGGAAACACGACACGATGTGCTAGTTGGAATGTTAGACTTTTTTGTTGCGCTTCTTATTCACGAAATAAGTTTTAAATTTTACGAAGAATAGCCCCCCCCCCCCACAATTTCATTCAATTCAAAAGATCGTCAGAAATTTAAAGTAGGGCATGTTAAAAGGTCTGAACTTAAGATTTATGATTTATTTCTTGAAATCAGGAATTTCTATTCATTTGATAGCAATTTGATAAGAAGTGAAATTAAAGTATATTTATGATTTAATGCAATGTATTCACTACTAGGCTACACGTGTTTTTGGTATTCAGACAAGTAGAAAAATATATACATTGCGTTAGTCATATTAATGTTGAAAAGTACCATGATTAAGTTTAAATGTAACTGTGCTATATTCTACCATTTACATTGATTAAATATTAACCCAATTATTATTCTGAGTTACATGATTCCCTTTGAGTGTCTATTGCATAATTTTAATATTTCTGAAGTCAGTCTGGTAATAAACATCTAAATGATGTATAGTACAACGTGGATATAATGAACTCAGATTAAAGGGAAGTTTCAAAAACAATTCAACAGAGCACAAGTACTAGTGCTACAAAGGTGCCAACTTCTAGGACAGTATCGAAAAGAAGGCATCCCACTGGAACGGAAACTCTACAGCATTGTAGAGGAACTTCGAAAGACGGCGTCCTTCATCACTGTGGCTGGAGTGACCGTATAACGAAGGGAACATCACGAAGAAGAAATACAAAATAATCTATTATTCTCCGAACAGGCCTTTTATTGTATGCTTTGGTTTCAAATGTGAATTTATCGAAACAATTATTCGAGATCCCATGATTCCACTAAACAGCGTTCTAGTGTATAATCTACCCATGAAGATATCAAAGTTTACGCAGTTTCCTTACTAAAACTGTATGGGGTATTTACTCATTTCGCATTTGGTAAATGTCTGACAGTCATTCAGCGCGTGTTTTCTGTTTTCTGTATCGAGACATATACAATCAAATCTGTGTTAGCGACTATCCCCGAAGAAAGGCCAACTTGTGAATATAGGCTATTCCTTTAAAAAAACAGCTATTGATTATTTAGAACAAACTGACCTCCAAAAAAGGTCACCTAGCTGTCAATTAAGGTCACATTATGACTTTTTCAAGTGTGGCCTTTGTTGACAGGTTCGGCTATACGGTGTAACCTCCATGAACGGTGACCTCCTTACATCAGCTACCTCCTTACTACACCCAGTATACTATATAGCAACCAAGATTGACATTTTACTCTATTTTCACTCTCTCAACAACAGATACCTCCTTACAACAGTCATGTTTGTCCTTCCCATTGGTGGCTATTGTAAGGCGGTTGCACTGTATATGAATTTATTGTCAGCGGAAGCATAAATGCTACTTAAAATATGAAGGTGTTTAACAAGGTTCTTATATAGAACCACGTAAGATTAAATGTTTTCGTCGTTAACATTTATACCTATTTATAAACCTCGACACAAGGCAGTACATTGCCTCCTCTGAAATAATAAGGAAAGTATTTTAGGCCATTTCTGAAAAAAAATGTCTGTTTGCGGTCACCCGAACGACACATTAAAAATTACCAACCCAAAATCTTTTAACGATTTGTTTTGTTCAAGCTCTTCGATTTTGATACAAGCATATACTGTTAACAAATGTGCCTTCCTATACTGGCCACTGTTAGGTCTTGGAACCGAAAACTCACATTTTTTAAAGGATAGCCTTATAATGATGCAAACAAGATAGACTACTGTTAATTCAACATTGAGTCCTAAATGACAACATTTACACACTGCTCAAAATCAAGATTTTGTACTTAAGTCATATTTGAATGTCCATTGTTTCAATAACAATCTATTTGATATTCTCTCACATCGTCCATTACGCAGTTTGTTCAAATACTTTCGCCTATGACCCTTTGGTCATAAACAAATTTATCCCTAAATGGTAGACACGCCGATCTTGAGTTTATAAGTACCAACTAGCTGTACAGACTCTTACATGTTTAGTCACGATTCAAGCTCATCCGATAAGGTCGTTCTTACCACTATCAATAGATATCGATGAGTGGATGGGCTTGAATTTTCACTAAACAAGTGTCTGTCATTAGCTGGGGTTATTCTGTATGCCCACTGTACGTATCATATGTGCTTACTTTTCTCACAAGACCCACTGTAATCTTAATCACGGTAAAAAGTGATAGAGTGTGTACGTATGGCTGTGTTTCTGATTACTGTCTTTGTGTTTTCTTTGTTTTTTTTCTCACTTATAATGTAAAGGTATTCACGGTTTATTATAGTGTCAGCCTTAATAAAAGGGCCAGTCAATTAAGTTGGCTTACGATACACCTATATTTTGTGCGCACAATACCTTCTCTTGTTTTTGCTGGGCGCCTAGATGAGATGGGTCTACGGTAACCATTATTTAACTAGCTAACCGACCGCATCAGTTCTAACCCAGTCTCCACCGGGGTTCGTTCCTTCGATCTTCCGCACCAAAGGCGGACACACTAACCACTCGGCCACGACTGCGGTTATGGCTTATAATTATGTTGTTCATTTCTTAACAAACTTACTCGTTGAAAAAATACACTTAATGTAGAACCATTACGGGATGTGTTTCGACCTAAAATGGTCAAATGTGACGGAGCAAATAAATGGGTTACCAAGAATAAACATTGGAGGAAAAAAGTTTCTTTGTAATCATAGATAGATTTAACAGATACGAACTGGTTATAAGATATCATTGAAGGATGGGTTTTCAGTTCTCACATGATACCATTTAGTATATCAGGACTAAAAAATATTTGTTTATGGTTACCCGACCTACACCAGTGTTTCCCGCGACCCGAGACATTTTATTATCCGGAGGAACGGAAAATCCACTTTTTCACTTTTTTACCTTTCCACATGCTGTTCAAGAGTAAAAAGTCCCGATCTCTAAGCTATCTACCCTATTTTTAATGACCATGTAACCAGACACAAACATATGTTACGCCTTATACCAGATGTTAGATAACGATTTAAGATCCGTATCAATTGAATATTGATCTAGGTTACTGATATATACAATAATCCATTGATCTGCGTTTTATATGTATCACATTGATTCAAGATCAATATTTTTAAAAAATCAAATAAAGCAACAGTTATCTACGTACATCTCGTTGTATCAAATATGTGGTATTATATAGGGCGTTAAGGACAAGCTATGTTTGATAATTTTTATCAATTTGCCCTAGATTTGGTCCGCCCCTCGTCTACGTAAAGTGTGTAATATTTTGATGTTGTCTGAACATTTAAGGTTATGTATATGAGTAATCATTCCCCTGTATTAGCTTCTGTGGTATGATGGCTCAAATATAGACAGAGTGAATTTATAAAATGAAAACGTTATCGACTACCTTATTTTAGACATGTCTAAAACATAAGGAATTCTTTTTACAGTACATTGTACTTGAAATAGAAGATATAGAATCTATTTGTTAAATTAACTTATTGTTATGATAATTAAGTCTAAAAGGTCTTGCCAATATCTTATATACATACATGTATGTGTGTAAATCCTTGATATTGTTTAAAAAAGAACTATATCCCTCTGCAGACACCTTTTTTTCAAGATAAAATGTGGCTCGTATAAACTTTTATAGAATCATCTCTTTTTTATTGTAACTAATGATAGATAATTCGATTGGGGTGAATCGGATGTCTAGTGGAAATGCGCTGGAATAATGAACGAAAGGCCGTGAGTTCGAATCTCGACTCTGTATTCTCAGGGTTGCTTTTTCAATATCCCCATCCCAATTTAAACCGTGTCAAGTTCTGTGGTTTGAAAATCATAGGAAGCGTGTATCGGTGCTTTACACAGGGCACGATAAAGAACATGGGAAAACTATTGGAAATAAGAGTATGTATACATTATAAGTGCTGGGTTCTCATGTATCTTCTCTCCTATCTCTCTGCATGCTGCGGGCGTGACATAACCATATATAACCAAAGGGATTTGTCACGAAAAAAGAAAAACATGATTTTTTTTTCGTGACAAACCCCTTTGTATATAACTACTGAATGGACCGTTAAACTTGTAAGAGTGATCATAATAAAGGAGATTTTGAGTAAACACGTGCACATATTTTCACACCTTTTCGTCTCTAAAGTCAATAATTGCCGACATTGAATTGACTGAAATTGCTAACATTTACAGAGAACGTTTGTTGTGGCAAAATTGATTTAAAGCATGTATCCATTCGTTCAAATGTAGTCGATGTGTGGAGAGGGAAGATAAACAAATAAATAACCAGTAAACAACTAATAAGATTTGTTTCCCTTGTATAAAATTAGATAGCTGAAAGTTCGCTAGTTTGATTTTATTTCAGTGGATCAACGATACTTCAGTAATATACGGCGGCCTGGTTACTTTGTCACGCAGATTTCATGGACTAAAAACACCCTTCCACAAAGAGCCGACAACATCGCAACATATTGAGGAATATTGACATTTCATTGTGAAAATCATGCCGGGACCGCGGATTTGAATCCGGATCGCTGAGTTACAAGTGCGGTGTAATAACCACTGGACCACGGCCTTGGCCCGCTTTTTTAAATTGATTAAAAAAAAAAATTCTAATTCAATATGCCAACCGAGCTCTTCTTTTGCATATTATAATACGCCAACTATTTAGATGAAACAAAAAGACGAAGGTAAAGTGTTTCATGAGACTCGAATCCTTTAAATACAACAGTAGAACACACATGACCGGTCGGCTCTGGGAGGGGAAGCCAGTTTTTGAGAGTTTTTTGTGTCTGGTCAAAATGTGTTGATGTAGACCTACATTGTCTGGCCAGCAGCTATCATTGCCTTGTAAGTGTAATTGATGAATTGTGAAATAAATGCTTGATTGAATAATAATGCATTTTAGCATGTTTGTTTAGAATTACACCACGAATTGAAAACGAGTAAAACATAAACATAAAAGAAATATTATACATTTTTGTTGCTATTCTGATAATACTTGTAAAAATTAGTTTTCCACTCCAAATGTCTTTTTTCTTCATTTCCTTTTCTAACTCGATGCTGTTTTGAGTAATTGATGTTCAAATTAGTTTAGAATTGTTTTACTTGAGATGTGCTTCTCAGGGTGAACTTGATCAGTCTGATTTATAATTAATGAGGAGCTCTGAGTTATAACCATCAATATAAAATCTGAAGCTGTTTTACCTCTCTCTGTATATATTCACACACGGACCTTCGTTACACCATGCTATATATTAAGCTGTTTAACAATTAACCCTTTTCAGGCCATAAAACTATTAGTATCAATATAATTATAATGACCTCATAAAATCAAAAATCGGTTTAAACTCTGCGGGGTTTATCAACACCGTACCCCTCCAAGAGGTTAAGTTTTGTCCCCATTTGTTCCTGCCTAACTGCCAGCCGGTATATTATATACTAGTAGCTAAAATACTAAAATAACTTGCGACCATATATAGTAGCTGTCGAAAACAGGCTTAAAACTGCACAAAGAAGATTACATGTCAGCATGATCTAAATAAAGCTATACTACGTCATGCTATCAGTGTTTTTAATACTAGTACGTATCACTAACGTCTAGATGATATATTTACTCTCATATAAATCGTAAGTTACGTAGTTATATTCTGACATGTTGGCATTACATTATTAAGAACTTGGAAGAGTAGACTTGTGCTGCCAAACATACATAATGGAATCAATAGTCTTTGTACACAGCTAAGTTATTGCAACTAAGCTAGGGCTGGAATTACCCAATTACGACACGTGACACTGGCAATACAAATGAAATGAAACTAATTTGTAACTGCATATAATGCATCTTTCAATGATAAAATATTCTCTAGAGGTCATTCTGCCACGTATAAATCTTTCATATTATTCTGTCTAGCTATTTTGATAGCGTCAAATACGACATCAAGTCATAATTCAATTTCTAAAAGTTCTCCCATTTCATTTGCAACTATTAGATCTTGTACGGACAGTTATTTGGAAATGCAGTTCCAATCGTTTGATTCGAATTATGACAGTTTTATAGATAAATTTGTATGTATATTTATGAACAACATATCCCTAGTATGGTAGGTGTTCGCTTTGTGACAGACCAGTGCGATGAAAAGTTTGTTTGAACGCTAAGTGTCTTGACGTATTAAATAAATATACACAATACCACAGTTTAGTCACAATATAACATGTATAAAGTCATACACATTTTGTTGAGATCAGAAATGATCAATGAATAAGCAGACATGGGAAAGACGTTATAATTGGTTCAAAATGATAGATAATGCTCCACTGCACGATTAATTTTACCTCTCTAGAGCAACAATCTCCCTGTAACATAGGCATTATTTTCTCCACTGCACGATTAATTGTTCCTCTCTAGAGCAACAATCTCCCTGTAACATAGGCATTATTTTCTCCACTGCACGATTAATTGTTCCTCTCTAGAGCAACAATCTCCCTGTAACATAGGCATTATTTTCTCCACTGCACGATTAATTGTTCCTCTCTAGAGCAACAATCTCCCTGTAACATAGGCATTATTTTCTCCACTGCACGATTAATTGTTCCTCTCTAGAGCAACAATCTCCCTGTAACATAGGCATTATTTTCTCCACTGCACGATTAATTCTTCCTCTCTAGAGCAACAACCTCCCTGTAACAAAGACATGATTTTCTCCACTGCACGATTAATTTTACCTCTCTAGAGCAACAATCTCTCGACAACAAAGGCATGATTTTCTCCACTGCACGATTAATTTTACCTCTCTAGAGCAACAATCTCTCGACAACAAAGACATGATTTTCTCCACTGCACGATTAATTTTACCTCTCTAGTGCAACAATCTCTCGACAACAAAGGCATGATTTTCTCCACTGCACGATTAATTTTACCTCTCTAGAGCAACAATCTCTCGACAACAAAGGCATTATTTTCTCCACTGCACGATTAATTTTACCTCTCTAGTGCAACAATCTCTCGACAACAAAGGCATTATTTTCTCCACTGCACGATTAATTTTACCTCTCTAGTGCAACAATCTCTCGACAACAAAGGCATTATTTTCTCCACTGCACGATTAATTTTACCTCTCTAGTGCAACAATCTCTCGACAACAAAGGCATTATTTTCTCCACTGCACGATTAATTTTACCTCTCTAGTGCAACAATCTCTCGACAACAAAGACATTATTTTCTCCACTGCACGATTAATTTTACCTCTCTAGAGCAACAATCTCTCGACAACAAAGACATTATTTTCTCCACTGCACGATTAATTTTACCTCTCTAGTGCAACAATCTCTCGACAACAAAGGCATTATTTTCTCCACTGCACGATTAATTTTACCTCTCTAGAGCAACAATCTCTCGACAACAAAGGCATGATTTTCTCCACTGCACGATTTATTTTACCTCTCTAGAGCAACAACCTCCCTGCAACAAAGACATTATTTTCTCCACTGCACGATTAATTGTACCTCTCTAGAGCAACAACCTCCCTGTAACAAAGACATTATTTTCTCCACTGCACGATTAATTTTACCTCTCTAGAGCAACAACCTCCCTGTAACAAAGACATTATTTTCTCCACTGCACGATTAATTTTACCTCTCTAGAGCAACAACCTCCCTGCAACAAAGACATTATTTTCCCCACTGCACGATTAATTTTACCTCTCTAGAGCAACAACCTCCCTGTAACAAAGACATTATTTTCCCCACTGCACGATTAATTTTACCTCTCTAGAGCAACAATCTCTCGACAACAAAGGCATTATTTTCCCCACTGCACGATTAATTGTACCTCTCTAGAACAACAACCGCCCTGTAACAAAGGCATTATTTTCTCCACTGCACGATTAATTTTACCTCTCTAGAGCAACAATCTCTCGACAACAAAGACATTATTTTCCCCACTGCACGATTAATTTTACCTCTCTAGAGCAACAATCTCTCGACAACAAAGGCATGATTTTCTCCACTGCACGATTAATTTTACCTCTCTAGAACAACAACCGCCCTGTAACAAAGGCATTATTTTCTCCACTACACGATTAATTTTACCTCTCTAGTGCAACAATCTCTCGACAACAAAGGCATGATTTTCTCCACTGCACGATTAATTTTACCTCTCTAGAGCAACAATCTCTCGACAACAAAGGCATTATTTTCTCCACTGCACGATTAATTTTACCTCTCTAGTGCAACAATCTCTCGACAACAAAGGCATTATTTTCTCCACTGCACGATTAATTTTACCTCTCTAGTGCAACAATCTCTCGACAACAAAGGCATTATTTTCTCCACTGCACGATTAATTTTACCTCTCTAGTGCAACAATCTCTCGACAACAAAGGCATTATTTCTCCACTGCACGATTAATTTTACCTCTCTAGAGCAACAATCTCTCGACAACAAAGGCATTATTTTCTCCACTGCACGATTAATTTTACCTCTCTAGTGCAACAATCTCTCGACAACAAAGGCATTATTTTCTCCACTGCACGATTAATTTTACCTCTCTAGTGCAACAATCTCTCGACAACAAAGGCATTATTTTCTCCACTGCACGATTAATTTTACCTCTCTAGTGCAACAATCTCTCGACAACAAAGGCATTATTTTCTCCACTGCACGATTAATTTTACCTCTCTAGTGCAACAATCTCTCGAGAACAAAGACATTATTTTCTCCACTGCACGATTAATTTTACCTCTCTAGAGCAACAATCTCTCGACAACAAAGACATTATTTTCTCCACTGCACGATTAATTTTACCTCTCTAGTGCAACAATCTCTCGACAACAAAGGCATTATTTTCTCCACTGCACGATTAATTTTACCTCTCTAGAGCAACAATCTCTCGACAACAAAGGCATGATTTTCTCCACTGCACGATTAATTTTACCTCTCTAGAGCAACAACCTCCCTGCAACAAAGACATTATTTTCTCCACTGCACGATTAATTGTACCTCTCTAGAGCAACAACCTCCCTGTAACAAAGACATTATTTTCTCCACTGCACGATTAATTTTACCTCTCTAGAACAACAATCTCTCGACAACAAAGGCATGATTTTCTCCACTGCACGATTAATTTTACCTCTCTAGAGCAACAACCTCCCTGCAACAAAGACATTATTTTCTCCACTGCACGATTAATTTCACCTCTCTAGAGCAACAACCTCCCTGTAACAAAGACATTATTTTCTCCACTGCACGATTAATTTTACCTCTCTAGAGCAACAACCTCCCTGTAACAAAGACATTATTTTCTCCACTGCACGATTAATTTTACCTCTCTAGAGCAACAACCTCCCTGCAACAAAGACATTATTTTCCCCACTGCACGATTAATTTTACCTCTCTAGAGCAACAACCTCCCTGTAACAAAGACATTATTTTCCCCACTGCACGATTAATTTTACCTCTCTAGAGCAACAACCTCCCTGCAACAAAGACATTATTTTCTCCACTGCACGATTAATTTTACCTCTCTAGAGCAACAATCTCTCGACAACAAAGGCATTATTTTCCCCACTGCACGATTAATTGTACCTCTCTAGAACAACAACCGCCCTGTAACAAAGGCATTATTTTCTCCACTGCACGATTAATTTTACCTCTCTAGTGCAACAATCTCTCGACAACAAAGACATTATTTTCCCCACTGCACGATTAATTTTACCTCTCTAGAGCAACAATCTCTCGACAACAAAGGCATGATTTTCTCCACTGCACGATTAATTTTACCTCTCTAGAACAACAACCGCCCTGTAACAAAGGCATTATTTTCTCCACTGCACGATTAATTTTACCTCTCTAGAGCAACAACCTCCCTGCAACAAAGACATTATTTTCTCCACTTCACGATTAATTGTACCTCTCTAGAGCAACAACCTCCCTGCAACAAAGACATTATTTTCCCCACTGCACGATTAATTTTACCTCTCTAGAGCAACAACCTCCCTGTAACAAAGACATTGTTTTCCCCACTGCACGATTAATTTTACCTCTCTAGAGCAACAACCTCCCTGCAACAAAGACATTATTTTCTCCACTGCACGATTAATTTTACCTCTCTAGAGCAACAATCTCTCGACAACAAAGGCATGATTTTCTCCACTGCACGATTAATTTTACCTCTCTAGAACAACAACCGCCCTGTAACAAAGGCATTATTTTCTCCACTGCACGATTAATTTTACCTCTCTAGAGCAACAACCTCCCTGCAACAAAGACATTATTTTCTCCACTTCACGATTAATTGTACCTCTCTAGAGCAACAACCTCCCTGCAACAAAGACATTATTTTCCCCACTGCACGATTAATTTTACCTCTCTAGAGCAACAACCTCCCTGTAACAAAGACATTGTTTTCCCCACTGCACGATTAATTTTACCTCTCTAGAGCAACAACCTCCCTGCAACAAAGACATTATTTTCTCCACTGCACGATTAATTTTACCTCTCTAGAGCAACAATCTCTCGACAACAAAGGCATTATTTTCCCCACTGCACGATTAATTGTACCTCTCTAGAACAACAACCGCCCTGTAACAAAGGCATTATTTTCTCCACTGCACGATTAATTTTACCTCTCTAGTGCAACAATCTCTCGACAACAAAGACATTATTTTCCCCACTGCACGATTAATTTTACCTCTCTAGAGCAACAATCTCTCGACAACAAAGGCATGATTTTCTCCACTGCACGATTAATTTTACCTCTCTAGAACAACAACCGCCCTGTAACAAAGGCATTATTTTCTCCACTGCACGATTAATTTTACCTCTCTAGAGCAACAATCTCTCGACAACAAAGGCATTATTTTCCCCACTTCACGATTAATTGTACCTCTCTAGAGCAACAATCTCTCGACAACAAATGCATGATTTTCTCCACTGCACGATTAATTGTACCTCTCTAGAGCAACAACCTCCCTGCAACAAAGGCATGATTTTCCCCACTGCACGATTAATTTGACCTCTCTAGAGCAACAATCTCTCGACAACAAAGTATTTTTGCTACTTCAAAAGGACGTTACTTTGGAGAGGTTGCGCTGTAAAACATAACCAAGTATACATATCAACAATAATAAATAAATAATGTAAGAGCTGTATCAGGCACATTTTTGAATAACATGTAATTGTTTTTATAAAAACAAGCAGAAAATGTACTTTTTAATATGTGAACAAACAAGCGAACAAATATCATTTAAAGACGACCTGACTGAATTCTTGATATCGGTGCTAGCAGGTCGTCAACCCATATACACAGATATACAAACTATAAATATCCCCATCTTTATGTCTGCGTTACTGATTTGGACTGTGAGTTTTCTTGCTTAGCTGTCATTCACAAAACTTCACACCAAAACGTATTGGACGATTCATTCTGACAAGAATAGTTATACTTCTAACTTCTGATATTTGTGAGTTGAACTGTTCATCTCCACTAGGCTATCACTCGCTGGTAGCATGAATTTTTCATGCGGACCGAAGTATTACGTCCGTTATCTACATCGGCCGAGGATCTTTTAGGTCATAGAAACCTCCCGCACTAAGTTCAACTCACATGTGAACTTTCAGAACTTCAGATTTCTTTCTAGAGTTTAACGGCCTATCAACAGTCAGGGTAATTTTTTGGCGAGTTTTACAGCTTTACGGTGGAGGAGAACACAAAGCTAACACCCGGGTAGAGGCAACATCCCTCCGTAACCAGTTGTGAATTTTATTCTTGTCCGGGGTTAAATTCGAACTTACAGCGGCGGTGAAATGAGTGTAATTATTGGTCGTAGACAATAAACACTCTACAACTGGGGCCCCTTTTTCATATACGTAATGATTATGAATTAGCTGTAGTATAATTGTCAACAAAAGACACAATATGAAAAAGCCTTGAAGGGTTACGGCCGATATACATAGTAGCCCTTTAAATTTATTCAAGGGATTTTTATTTTTTGCAATATCAATAAAATACGTGGAAAATCGAGGAAAATGTACGCGTGGTGGTCTTTATTACAGTTCGTCATTATTTCATGTTTTACATCACGAATTAATGCTCGCGAAATTCATTTTATTGCCAATATAATTTGAATGTAAACGTTTACATCTTTGACGACAAAAAAAACTTGATGAAATCACTTTGATGTTAGCACCACTGAGGCCTCTCAATATCTGAGAGAAATCTGTTGTATTTGTCTTTTATACAACAGTAAAAGAATTTCTTAATATAAATTTTGCGTGCATGAAGCAAACTCTGGAATCCTTTTACTGGACAATTATCATGACATCCGTTGTTGACAGACTTGAAAGGGCTAGTATTTACACTGACTCCTTTCTATAGACCTCAATTCAGAACTCACAAAGACATATATAATAGAAGATGTTTTATCAATCACTTGATCATTGTGTTACGTCAGGAGTGGGTTGAACTAATTGTACAGCATGCTTCCTTCTATCAATACATCGGAAATTGGCTTAACATACTTTTGCCTACTGGTGTTTTCCGTCTACAAACTTCTGTTTGTTGTCAATGAATTGTCTCTCGACGTTAAAAGCTTTCTATGGACATGGTTTTTACGTATGATGTGCCGTTTCTATGGCATTATTGAGAATTATTTAGATATAGAGTGGGTCACTGTACATAGATCTACTAGTACATAATTTAGCGTAAAAATCTGCTTACTTGCTCATTAAGAGTGGGATTTGAAGGAAAGGCTTTTTCAAGTCTTGAGAGCGTGTGAAAAGGTTAAAACTGAGACAGTCGACGCTGCATTCATAGGGCCTAATTAAAAGATTACGGTCGCGGTGAAAATTTGGATATATTGGGTACCTATAAACTAAACAAGATTTGTTTACTCCTCAAAATATAATTTCATGATCATATAAATATTGACAACAGCTTCCTGTTTGGTCATTACATGTCACGTAAGATATATTTCTATAAAATATAAATTAACCATCAGTATACCCAGGCAGATTAATGTCCAGTCACATTAACGCACAAAGCTATTGTCCAGGTTTCTGCCACTGTAAGTGATCTAGTGACGGAGATGTCTGGTCGTAATTTAATTTCAAGTCACCACCCTATCTATTTGGTCTTTTTATATGACACATTTATCGAATTTATAATCCGTCTTATTTGATGTTCGCGCCTTCATGGCGACTTCTCACTCAACAAATTTAGCAGTTCTGTATAAATGGTGTTACGGCATCCGTTCACCAGCTGACAGACCTCTACAATCCAAGTATGAAAAGCCCGGGTGTTAAATTACATACATTTTCAAGGTATAGAAGTGTCGCATATAACAATCCGACATTGGAATCGAATCGAGAGAACAAGTACGAAATGACTGATGACAAATCCGAAAAAGTACGAATTGACTTGGAACGAATCGGGAGAAAAATACGAATTGACAATAGGCAAAATGTTGCTGATTTACTGTCTAGATTTGCAATATCATTTAACTGAGATATTGAAATTTTCAAGGTCAGCCGACGACTTATTTTAACGTTTAAGTGTGTTTCCCCAGGGCCATATAATAACAAGGAACTGTACAGATGTAATAGTAATGGTGTGTTTTCCATAAAACCTTTGTTTGAAAAAGTATCACTTTGTATATTTTAAGTTTTTAACACTATCATACAATCACATCAGTCTATATATTAAATGCCCATTAGCTTTTTGAATGTAGTAATATGGGACAATTGATAAAATGATCGTAAAATATAAGAATTATATTATATTTGCTCTAAAACAATATTTACATAATGCATTTCTTTAGCCAGATCTCATAAAAATGTCGTCTGATGCTTTTTCTATTTTTTTTGCAATATCATTGAAAAAATACTCAATATACTGTGCTACATTTCTATATGTACTTCGTGATTAAATAAAATTCGGAATGTTTATAACGAAAGTTAAAGTCAATTTCACTGATAAGACAAACAAAGAGCAATAGAGCAATACGAATGAAAAGCCACAAAATATGCGCTACAACACTTGATACTGCTCATTCTGTAAGAGGACGGACGGACGGACAGACAGACTGAATTCATCATTGTATTCTCTAAATCAAAACCAGTCAGTTTGTCCTTCATTGAAAATACCGTACAATACATAGCAACCTCTCCAGAGTAATACCCCTTGGGAGTAGCAAAAGTATATTGTTGTTGAGAGGTTGTTGCTTTAAAGAGGTTAAACTAATAATTAAATCGTGGAGTGGGAACATATGCTGTTGTTGAAGTGAGTTTTTTGCTCAAGAGACGGCCTCTCTGGAGAGGTTGAACTGTAATTAATATTGAGTTTTCAAGAAGTATAAATATTATGTAACTATCTGTACGATATATATGTATCTGTATATAAGACGTTTGTCTATACGAACTATTCAAACATTGAGTAAATGATCTTTATCAAATATTGAGTAGTACAGTATCCACAACAAGTACGGATCTATTAATAGAGGAGTATTTGCTATCTTAAAGTTTTATTCACACACTTATTATGTTAACATTACATTGTGAATGAAGCACTTGACTCGTGCATAATATGTTATCATATATTATGAGTTTTCTTAACATTAACTTTCATTCATGCGACCTAAACTCGAACGCATATTTCATTATTTATTTATTTATTTGAACAAAATTGCTTATGTACAATATTATTTTTTTGTATCTAAACTTCTTGTACAGTTTTATTTTCTCAAGCATTTTAATAATTCTTTTTCCACGAACCACATATCGGATGATAAAGAAAATAAATCTGCTGTGAAATGTAATTAATCGATTAAGTTTACGTTTGCAACATTGTCTTGCAACTGAAGGAGAACTGGTTTGATATTTTAACTGTTCTCTGATTTTTGAACATTCATAGTTTGTTGTCTATGTGTTAGTGCTTTACGTTATAATATCGTACGGAATTCTATATTTACCATACTTTTATGATATGATCGCTTCATCATTTGTCACTAGGAAACAAATCATTCCGGTTCAGACTTTTCCCTCATTTTTTTTATCTCTCTTTCTATTCATAAATATTCATTTGTGTGCAATAGTTCGACATGCAGTAGTAGGTTTATTTCAAGCTAATTGATTGGTATGTACATATTTTACCGCTATGCTTCAACATCCCAGATTAATCTCAGAAAAAACTGACAGGTGCATTTCCTCTTCGCCTATGATGATTTAATGCCCCCGCTATTTCAAATGGCGAAAATGTATGATATGTTACCCATGTCTATCCGTCAGTTCAATTTTTAGTATTCGAGCAATAATTCAAACATACCTCATTTATGTCCCCTTTCTATTTAGCTCTATTTATGTCCCCTTTCTATTTAGCTCTATTTATGTCACCGTTCTATTTACCTCTGTTTATGTCCCCTTTCTATTTAGCTCTCAGCGGGGACATTTGTGTCCTCCGGATACATTTCTAGTTAAAATAAGTAGAGGAACTTTTATTTAAAAGATTATTGTCAACGTATTGATGAACTTATGACTAGTAGTAGTACAACATGGCAATAACTATGTCTTCTTAAAACAGTCGTTTGTTGGACTTGTTGATTCTTCTTATGATCCATTCTAACCGTTCAATGCGTCTCGTTCTTTATCAATGTTTAGAACTGTCCGTGTATCATGAATCAAACATATTGTATCACTGTTGCCATTCATTGCCATCTTGGGACACATTGTCCTGGAATATAACGATGACATTGTTTCAATATTATGTCAACAAAGTTTAACGATAAGATATGTAAGGTGTCAGATAAAATTCCCCATGAGCGGTTAGTTCGTTTGGTGTTCAGCGCCTTTCAATTGTCGAACCGGCATTTACTGTGAAAGAAATCAAATCAAAGAAACACAATCAGTGTCCAATGCTATATGCATCAAAATCATGAACTACAAGCATGATTATTGTATTTAAGATATTTTAACGTTGCATGTTTTATGTTATTCGAATCAGGTCCTAGGGGTCTACATGGTCGAATGATTATAGTCTCTGCCTATTAATCACTAGATCTCATCCATCGCTGTGAGTTCTAATCCAACCATGGACCAAGTTTCATGTCTGAGGAATCTGTCGAGCTATCTTACAGGAGGTAGGCAGTTCCACCCATATGGTCATCTAGGGTCCTCATCCAGTGTTTAAAGTCCCATTAGCTTTTTGCTATAAAAATATATGCAAAATACAAGCAATTGCTGATATTATCCCACGACAATAATTACAGACGAAACGAGCCCCTTTTCTTCTAAAAACACTCATTTCGCTGTGAATTTTGCTTTTGTAAACTTGAAATATATAGAGCGCATGACGTCACTTTATGACCCTTTCTGTTGGTACTTATATATACGTTAAACTATTATAGTGAAAAATGACTGAGCTTATATAAGACTTGCACAGCAACATGGAACGGGAACCAGCTTAACTATTATATGGCGGATGTAGAAAAACGTAGTACTTTGTGTCCCGCATCAAAATTCATGCGCGCCTAGCGAGTGACAGCTATGGAAAGCTAAACTATCGTCCAGTTTTGGAAACTATAAAATAAACGCAACTCTTGATATTGAACAACTCACGTCATGACACCAGTATGTTATTTACTCTGGGGAAGTCAATATGGCGTGATATCGTATCATTAGCAATGATACTACTTTATGATAAATGATAACTCAATGAGAATTTGATTTGCCTGTGTTTGAAGTGTATCCGACACATTTTCCGGTCGGCCGATTTAATATTCAATCCTAGGATATTAATTATTAGGCGGCACATTTTCGCTACATGTACAGGGTTTTCTTAATGAAAATGAATAAAAATACCAGATAACTAGGCAAATCATGTTTCCATCAAACAAAGCATTCTCAAGTTCCAATATCAACCTAAAGGGTAATTGATTAACAAAAAATTGTGTGTTGTTTTTTATTGGATAAGTCGTATTTTACCTCGTTATGTACATTCGACAACTAGTATAACGAACAAAAAAATTATTGTATAACTTACGAAAGTAATAGAATCTCACCGAAGCTAAAAATGAATGCAAGCATTGACCGTGAAATTAAGCAGCTTTGACAGCTAATAAATCGCACCATATAATAAATATCTTACATACAGTACATGTTTTAAGAATAAGCAAACTGTAATACAAATCTCGTGCACAAATAGTCTAAAATGATTTCGTTCATACAAACCGTTCCTATAAATCTTCATAAATGCACGGATTTTACAGGAAATGTCAATACATAAATCACCAAAGACAACGATTACTGACTAAATACAGTCTTTAATTCAGGATGCCTGCATCGTAACAGACAGAAACACAACGTCTTCTATTATGTTCGCGTGCGGTCATCACCATAAAATTTGTGCTATATAATTATACTTTCGTATTGTGCGCAGCTTTACATGCATACGCGGAAGACGATGTTAAATCATAAACTTGCTTAATCGACATATCTTTCCGAATGTTATTTCTTTCCTATACCAGGCTTGTTGTTACGAATGAAATCAGAGCTAATTAGAGTAATGTTCACTATCTAACGTCAAGAACGGTTATTTATCTATTGGTGCAATATTGGTATATCAATGGACAATACGCTTACTACTAGTATGTAGATATTGTCTTGGTCTGTCAATGTCTATATACAGACAGACCTGTTTTAACGACCACATCCGAATAAAGACTACCCAGTAAATAAATGCCATCCTTCTAAAAACTGTCATTGATTAGTTATAACAAAATGACCCCCGTATGAGGACCATCTGTCAATAAAGGCCATATTATGTTCTTTGTAAAGGATGGCCTTTGTTCACAGGTTTAATTTTATTAGGGAAATATTGATGGTGCTTATTCATCAATCGATGTACAGAAACGAATTATTTATTTATTAAAAAGTGCGGTCTTGAAGTTCTTATATGAGGAAACTCATGTCCAGCTAGCTTAAGTTCTACTAGGAGTCCGCCCGGGGGTCTTCCTTCCCGGTGTAAGCTGAATAATTAGCAAACATACCTAGCTGTTGGTACAACAGAACAGAATAGAATTTTTCTTTACGTGTACAAATGTACAATACACCCTAATGATGTGTGTCAACTCGCCATGGCGACCTCTCTCCCCTCTCACTCAACAAAATTAGTAGTTTGCAACGATAAGAATGCTATACTTTGTCATCTGAAATATTGAAGATTAATTTACTTATCCTGTTAAGCAAAGTCGGAATATTAATTATTTCCTAATTATTTGGAGATACGTGCATGATTGGAATTCGATTATCGATTAACAATGAACTTGATACAACATAAGATACACTATAATTAACTTTCATAATTGACAGACAAAACCTTCCTTGAAGCGCAGTCTGTGGTGTGTCGTCAAATATATAATGTTCTCAAAGCATTAGATAAATGTGCCTTTGTAAAACGGACGATCCCGATGTAACCATGGTAGCGTTAATGTTATAACTTCATAATTAAATAACCCTGCGGTGTTCATAATGCCGATCACTGTTGTTCATTTTGCAATTAGTCTAATCACATTATCCTCTGGTAGAAATCATGTTGTGATAGTTTTATGTTTGTTTTCAACGCGCTTATTAGTGCGTTAAAATTGACGAAGGAAATTGTACAAGGGAACAGGAACTGATTATTCTGACCTTCTTGTACCAAAAGACAATTAAACTTTGCCAGCTTTTAACTTTGGTTTGTTATTAATTCCGATTGTCAATGAGCATAGGTTAATAACTTTAGCGAATGACACAATTATTTTACAATTACATTCTGTACAATTAATGTTAATTTCATGCAAAAATCATCAAAAGTATCAACTTGATACTGGATTGCAAGTACATGTACTTGTACAATAACATATGAGCTTGATGTGCATTGGAGCAGAATAAGTACACTGTAGCCGTGTTTCCTGTGACCCGATTAACACAACGTCTCAACCTCGACCCTAAGTTTTCTAACAGCAAAACAAAAATGCTACCAATTCGTGGTTTTATGAATATAATTACGAACGAAATGCTTAGAAAAGAAACTGGACTATTGTTCCTAAGGAGCTTTATAAATGCGGGCAATGGTGTTATTTGATGGTCTGGTGAGTCGCTTTTTCCTGAAAATGAAGAACATTGTACACCCTATCGTGTACGAAGTTGATCAATGATAATCGTGAAATATTTCAGTTATTTTAAACTTAGCTTGCATTAAGGTTACTCAAGCGTCCCGTTATTCTTAACATTGAGCAACTCACGCAATAATGCTTGCACCTTGTTACCTCTAAGGAGTTCAGCTTGGCGTGATATCATATCATTAGCAACGATGTCACATTATTATAAATGATAACTCAAAGAGAATTTCAGGTCACACGATTTGATTTTTTAAATACATGACTATAATATTGGTTGCTGTTCTAATAACTCCCATATAGTATTAATTAGTGACAGGCCCCGAGGTTATAAACTTGAAAACAGTCTCCGAGCTTATATCTCCATTTCATTAAAAAAAGATAGAAAACTGTTCAGAATTATAATGCTGACGTACTAATATATCAAATATATCATTATTGTCTGACCATATTTGACTTAGAAATTAAAAAATAACAATATAGGATATTTGAGCTTGAGACCGATCTCAAGTTGTAAACCTCGGGACCAGATAGTTCATCGGATGGAGGTAAACATAAACGGTAGATGTTGTCTATAACGAGTTAACCAGATTGCAACTAACAATGTTAGAACTTACGCTTTTATGAATGAACCCCAAACAAGTACAGAAACGATTAGCAAATTGGTATTGATTGGTACCAACACAGTCCTAGGAATCAGAGGTTGGGATGCTTAAAATGTATAGAGAGAGTGAGGGGGTGATCTCAGTGAAATTGCTGCTAACGGGCCTGATCAGAGTTAGCAGTTGCATGTAATCTTATTTGTTAAACTGTATGCTGCTAACGGGCCTGATCAGAG
Organism: Lutraria lutraria; assembly: GCA_964023205.1. NCBI lineage: Eukaryota > Metazoa > Mollusca > Bivalvia > Venerida > Mactridae > Lutraria > Lutraria lutraria. The sequence continues at coordinate 14,015,333 of OZ026847.1, read as the reverse complement.
TTAGCAATTGCAGGTAATCTTATTTGTTAAACTGTATGCTGCTAACGGGCCTGATCAGAGTTAGCAGTTGCATGTAATCTTATTTGTTAAACTGTATGCTGCTAACGGGCCTGATCAGAGTTAGCAATTGCAGGTAATCTTATTTGTTAAACTGTATGCTGCTAACGGGCCTGATCAGAGTTAGCAGTTGCAAGTAATCTTATTTGTTAAAATGTATGCTGCTAACGAGCCTGATCAGAGTTAGTACTTGCAGGTAATCTTATTTGTTAAACTGTATGGACATCTGTGATGGTCCCAGACTATTCATACTTCAGTGTCATGAAGACACAGTTAGTTTTCCAACAGTCAGTCAAAAGTTCCCATAGGACGATATTTCACATGGATTTATTCCTACGCTGTTTGTCAACAAAAGAAAATGGCTGGCCTAAATTATTTCCTAGGTTATTTCATACAATATTACGTCAGGATTATTTTTCTACACCGCATTAATAATAGCAATATACAACAATTATCCACTCCTGAACAGTAATTATAAATGTAATTTAGCACATGATATTTCTTCCTGTTACTATTTCCTTATACACTTATCATTTTAATTATAATAATTATAGCTCTACATGAGTCCTCTGTTAATTTGTTCTAACTAACTAACTAACAAAATAACTTACATAGAAAGTCGTGTTAAATAATTCAGTGGAAACAACCATACTTCAATTAATGAATGTCGTTGAATGTATAAAAAGAAGACTGCTAAGATTATAATTACCTGAGTGTGGAAGATTTTGCAAATAATTTCTAAAAAGCAATTTGTTACCGACACTTATTTTGTCAGTACAAATCTGGTACAACGCCAAACTTCGGCCGTTTCTCAAAATATTGTAATTTTGTCCATTGACAAGATGTCAGTATTACTATTTCTTGTCTACTAACGAGCGAGAATCATCAAACTTGAAATTTGTCTCCAAACTCAAATCTCATATCTTGTCTTTTGGAATTTCTTAGTAAAGATGTTCTACATACATTTAATTTTCTATTCGACTAAATGGGGGGGGGGGGGTACGCAATTTTCATTGCTTATGGCGGTTTAGGTAGCCCACCTATGTGTTTGGTCAATAATATTTTAATGTTTTGCAAAAATCTGTTTCTAGTCATTTATGTAGTATTGTGTTTAACTTTAGCAATATTCGTCATTTAGAAAATTAAAATGACATGTTCACTCTACTCTTGTTTTGTGATCTTTTATTATTTGAACACATATGAACGAACACCATATCATGATAAGCCATTACTTAGGTGTGCAGTATGGGAATAGGAAGGGAAGATTCAAATGGTCATAATGTTCACGAGCTAAATAACTATTTGCATTTTTAATCATTGGGACGGTGTCTGACAAAACATACACTCAACCACGTTGAAATAGTTAAAACGAATTTAAATAAACTTAAGTCGTATCAATGTGATCTCTTGAAAACGATGGCATATCAAAATCATGACCTTAGACTACACTTCCGCAGTATCATAAAAGAAATGAAAGTATCATTTCCTATCTTTTGCTTATTTCCATATTGTAAGGTATGAAATCTTGTTCATTACGTGTATATGCATGTGTACGTAATAACAAACTTTATATCATTGTAACGATGAATAAACTTATAACAGGAGTATCGGGTTTCTTAACTCAATCAAATCTGTGCCAGCGACCATATTCGAAAAAGCCACCATGTGGATAAAGACCATTCTTTTAGAAACAGTCATTCATTACTTAGAACAAAATGACCCCCAAATAAATGTCTCTTGTCAATTAAGTTCACATTTTATATTTCCGCAGTGTGGCCTTTGTTCACAGATTTGACTGTATAAAGCAACATCTTCAAAGTAACACCATTTGGGAGAAGCAAAATTATGTTGTTGTTGAGAGGTTGTTGTTCTAGAGAGATTAAATTAATAGTTAAATCCTACAGTTGGAAAAATCATGCTTTTGTTGAAGAGAGGTGGTTGCTCATCAGATGGTCGCTCTAGAGAGGTTGTACTGTATATTACTGTGCATTATTTTTGCTACGAAAGACAAACACGTCATCTGCTGTAATACTTCATATTGCGTACGTTTTTTCTATGACGATAAACAGAGCAGAGCGTGATCGTCTTTATAAAGATACCAGACGACATCTATCAAATACTTCTAGTCAAAGAATATGTTTTCCTCAATCAGATTCAGCTCGATATATTTCTAGACAGTTTATATAAAGTGCAGGATTTCATTGACGTGAGATCACATTCAAAGCTCACTCAAAAGTTCAATTTAATGTTTAATTAGTACTGTTTTTTTTATTGTTCCAATTCGTCTGTAACAATATCAGTATCGACACTGTGTGCTACATGTCAAACAGATGAATATATCTTTAAAGTTTATGTAAAATGAGATCTCAAACGAATCTCAAGCTGATACAGTACAACCTCTGAAACCCGGAATTTCCTGAGAAATGGAAATTTTTTAAAGTTCCACTTTTTTATCAAAAGCTGTGAAAGCCGAAATTCTCAGAATCCGGAATTTTGGCCCAGTCCGGAAGGGGTCCAGTTTTTGGGGGTTTACTGTCTACAAAATGTACATGCATTAGTATTACTTGTTATGGTTGTATGTGAATGTTTATTTTAGTTGTCTGCAGCCTTCTGCACATTTTGTTCATGTTTATATTCATGTGTTTTGATAAATGTTGTACGTTCACCTCACAGGCCTGATGACCTACTGGATTGAAAATATATTTTCTGTCTATGTATAATGCTATCGTATGACACAAGTCCTCAGTATTTCGTTAGTTTTGCAGTTCAAAGATTGTTAATAACACGTCCATAATTCTCCATGTATTAATAAAGAACAAAAAAGTATAAAAATCTATGTTTTTTAATTATATTCATTTAAACTAAATTCAAACTAAAAGTTTACAATCACATACAACTGTAAAATTTATTTTACAAGTCTATATAAAGCCTGGTAAATAAAAATGGTCTAAAGTATGTCTCCTGAAAAGTTATGAAAAATACGCTTTTTGCACAATTATAATACATAAAATGGATTTGTACTTTCTACTGTAGAACATCATATAATTCTTTATTTCACATATTTATAAAACACAATATTATAACAAGAGGGCCAAGATGGCCCTATATCGCTCACAGGACAATCACTGTTCACTCATTAAAACATTGTTTTGAACCGGTGACCTAGTTTTTGACCCCAGACCACCTATGTTCGAATTTGTCTTACATATCATTAAGACAAACAGTCTGACTAGGTTTGGTGAAGATACAATCAAAATTTGACATCAACAGTGTTAATAAGGTTTTCCTAAGATTTGACCTTGTGACCTGGTTTTTGACCCTAGGTGACCCATATTTGAACTTGTCCTTAATATCATTAAGACAAACAATCTGACAAGGTTTGGCCAAGATCCAATCAAAACCATGACATTAAGAGCTTTTACAAGATTTTTACCTAAGATTCGACCTTGTGACCCAGTTTTTGAACCCGGCTGACCCATCTTCATCCTTGACCCACATATCATTGAGGCAAACATTTTGACAAGGTTTGGTGAAGATCCAATGAAAACTGACATCTACAGTGTTAACAAAGTTTTCCTAAGATTTGACCTGGTGACCTAGTTATTGACCCCAGATGACCCACATTTATTCTTGACCATTATATCATTAAAACAAACTATTTGACAAAGTTTGGTGAAGATCCAATAATAACTGTGAAATCTACAGTGTTAACATGGTTTTTCATAAGATTTGACCTAGCGACGTAGTTTTAGACCCAAGACGACCCATGTTCGAACTCGTCCAAGATATTATGAAGACAAACATTCTGACAAGGTTTCATGATCATCCAATCAAAACAGTGACTTCTAGAGTGTCCACAAGGTTTTCCAGCAATTTGCCCTAATGACCTAATTCTACTACAGAAATGACCCATTATCAAACTTGACCTACATATTATTAAAATAAATATTCTGACAAAGTTTCATGAAGATGCAGTCAAAACAGTGATTTCTAAAGTGTTCACAAGGTTTTCCCTTATTTGGCCCTGGTGACCTAGTTTTTGACCCCAAATGGCCCAATATCGAACTCGTCCGAGATTTTGTTGATATTAACGTTCTGACCCAGTTTTGCTAAAATTGAGCCAAAAATGTGGCCCCTAGTGTGGTCACAACATAAAGTTTGACGACGCACACCACACGACGCCGGACGGAGAGTGATCCTAATAGCTCACTTTGTCACTTTGTGACATGTGAGCTAAAAACAAAACGAAAATGTATATCACAAGTGACATGGTATATACATGAAAGATTTACTGTTAAATTATAAATCAACAAAAGCATTAGCAAATATACACAAGGCGGCCTGCATTGACAGGTGGTTTATATATTCCGAGATCATTTTGTTCTAAATAGACAATGAAGTTTTTAATGGCCTTAATTCACAAGATGGCCTTTTTGTAAGTGGCTGCTTACACAAGTTTGAATGTTCAACCACACAGGTGCCACATTACCCTTATCGAAATAACAAGAAGAAATCATGTAAAGTATTTATCATTTATAACAGTAAAGTTTTTCTATTTATTTCAGTTCATACATTTTCACAACGTCACTGTTATGCATGATAACAAACATTGTATTCAGACCAGGATGAAAGCACACTGATCGTGGTTGTTGTAATCCATCTTCTTTCTTCACAACCACACCATGTTTCTTCCCATCCTCACTGTATTGTACCACATTATGAGACAAAAACCCGCCTATAAATATGTTTCCTCTACCATCAACACATACACCATCTACATCTTTTATGTCAGTGTCTGTTACAGTAGACAGATAATTTCCCATTCCATCAAAACACACAAGTCCATTGTCCCCACCTCCAACAAACATTCTGTTTCTATGTTCATTGAATGTAACATGTTGACTTCTATGGAACAGTTTATTTCCAGCTTTATCATATGTAATGGTCTTCAGTAGGGAACCAGTCATATCATGAATATAGAGTGAATTATCATAATCTGTCACATAAAGTTTACCATCATTGAAAGCAATACCATAACAATCATGAGACATTTTAATTTGTCTTGTAGGTGCCATCTTATTATTAATGGAAAAAAACTGGATCTTGTTGTCAGAATGACATGCAACAGCAACTTCATGTTTGCTGATACAACATACACCAAATGGTTCAGAATCTAAAGTACAATAGTCAACAACTGACATCTTCTGTAGATCAATACGTTTTAGTTTCTTATTTGTCCAATCTGTTACAATGACTTTGTTATCATATGTCAGACAGCATCCAGTGCAACTACATTCCTTATGATCCACAGTCAGTTTTATGTTGATATCTTTAATTATCTTGATTTTATAGAGATGATCATGTTTCTGTGTTACATGTTTCTGTATTACATGTTTCTGTACTTTACCAATACCTAGTAGATCTTTGATGTATTCCATCAATGATTGGTTTGGAATAAATGATATATCTGTGTCTGTATTATGTTGTAAATGTTCGTTCTTCTTATGGTCTGCTACTTTTATCGTTTCTATGGCCAACTTTGAACAAACAAAACGCTGAGCCCTGTTTCCCTCTGATCGCTGTAGTTCATCATCTGTCGTCTGTAAATCTTTATGAATTTTATCAACATTGTGTTTTTCTTCTAGTATTTCTTTTTCAAGTTCCTTGCACACAGCATGTACTTCATTCTTTGATGACTCGGTAATTTTTCTAAGAATAGATTCCAAAGCTTTCTGGAATGTCGTCACTTTGTCCAGAGCTTCTTTCTTCACTTTGTTTAAAGCTTGAAGTTGGGTATCTTTATCTTTACTCAGTGTTTCCATGGAAACCATCATATCTTTAAGAAGACTATGCGTATGTTTACAGTCAGATAACTTGAATAGGGTGTCAATCATATCTGGTACTGAGTGAATATGACTGTCTTGACAAGATCTGAAATAGTCATAGATTTATTATTTTAAACATGCAGGTGAAATACAGACATAACAAAGAACAATGCCAAACATATCTGATAATAATTTGATTACAAGTTATATATTTATCATCATATTATTTATATGTGAGTGTCATAATTTTGAATGTCTTTGGTTGTACAAGAACCTGCAATATAGAAATCAAATTATACTCGAGGACAAATATTTGTCAGGACTACAAAAATGCAATATCTGTTTTTGTTGTAATCGTACATGAATAAACATTGAATCATTGAAGAAGACGCTACAAGTCATTCATGTGTATTTTTATTCAATGAAAGATGATAATTTTTATATAACATAAGCTATATTACAGATATGTTGTTTCACTGGTTTTGAAATAATCACGGAACCCAAACTGGAAAAGATTTTTGTCCTATACTTTAATGCATGTACAGGCTTACTGTTTTGGTAAATACTTCTTACTTCAATATTAGAATAATATAAACCATATATGTTGCACCGGGGACACTATATCGTACGTAGTGTCCCTTGCTGCACCTGGGACTGATATATACTATGTATATTGGCCCCACGCTATACCCCTAAGATAATACAAGAGTTTGTTACACAAATATTTGGCCCCGTTTCATCAAACATCTTACACCACTTCTTAAGTAAGAAGTGTCTTATCTCCCTTCTGAACGTTAAAATATGTTTCATCATTTTTTTCTTAGCTTTCTTAAATTTAGTTTAATGTTCAAGGGCGTAGCCAGTTATAAATGAATTTTATGCACACAAGGAAGAATGTAACCCCCGCTGTTGCTTGGTTTTGGATTTTTTATGTCCCGCTATTCGAAATGGCGGAGGAGCGTATCGTGTTTCCTCTGTCCGTCCGTGCGTCTGTGAGTCCGTCCGTACACACCAGAGGGTGGTTTAGGGGTTAGGGTTTGGGTAAGGGTTTGTACATTTTGGCATTGTGAGGTACAAACTGGAATTGTGGGGATAATTTCGACTTGTTGGGAGCAAGTTTTGAGGATAAAACACCGAAAAGATCAAAGGGTGCACCCCATAACATACCTCTCATGAGTATGTATGTCCGTTCAAATTTTGGTTTCTGAGCAATAACTCAAGAAATATTTCAAGGATGGTTTCATATTTTACATGAAGGAATATAATATCAAATACAGGTCAAGTTCGATGTGACATAAAATCCAAACATTTTCACTGGAGTTATGATCCCTTTTTGACTTAGCTCTCGAAAGGCATTCGTGTCAGACAGTCGGACACATTTCTAGTTTAAATTAGAACTCAAATGGTAAACTTTCAGTTGTATTTGCAGGGATTAGAAGCACTGTCAGATATTATTTATTTGAATCATGCATAATTATATTTTAAACACCGTGATTAACGATTATTAGACATAATATTAGCTTTTGACTTAGATGGCATTTTTATATTGTTCACTTTTCAAATTAACATTACGCATGTGCGTATATCGCTGATGTTATAACTTAATTGTTGACAATCTGATATTTCTAAAACTTATTTTAAGACCGTGAACACATTTTTATCTACAAAAGAAACATTTTTGGCATTTCTCTTTCATCGATCGTATGTGCGTTTAATAGCCATAAAGCATATTGTTCATGATAAAAATTGAAAAATAAAGCTAAGAGATATTAAAATGCATTTTGAGTTTTCGTATTTATTAACTGTTTTTCTCCGAATCTTACTGTGAAATCTTATTGCTCAAACGATAATAATTTGATCTGACCAGCATTAATCATAAACAATACAGTTGGGTTGTCCAACATACATAGGCGTGCAAATAAAGTAATTTTATGTGCAAGTTTGAGCGACTCAAAAACACATTTATCATGAGTCAATGTTCACATTGTTTAAAAACATATTTCAGTTAATATATATCAAATAGTTTACGTTTTCTAAAAGATTAGAGCTTCATCTTTAATTTGGTGTATAATTTACAAAAATCTGTCGAGAAATAGAAAATAAAATTCTCTATACAACATATGTATAGAATCAAGTGTATTTTTCTTATTTACATAGCTAGGGCCGGTGAATAAACTTTACCCGTGCATCGCGGTCTTTACACATTTAGATAAGTTGATAAAACGGTTTAAGAATTTCATAACTTTTGTCGTCAGTATCTTCGTAGGAAAGAATCTTACGAAAGATAAGAATATATTGATGAAACGAGGCCAAAAAATATAAATCTAAAACTTTGCTTAACAAGTGTCCCAAATTTTAAATTTATGATCTATAAATAAATACTTACTTGTGATCTTTAGCGAAACAAACAATACATCCAACAACATCATGATATTCACAATACATATCTATCACTTTACTTCTGTGTATACTGCATCTTTCTGTAGGAAATTCTGTCGGTACTGATTGTTGACTGGTCGCTTGGTTTGCTTGACTCACATCTGTAAGATTGTGACCTTTTAAAACGTGTATCTTCTTGTGAAAATCGGTACATGATTGACAACAATAATCGCCACACTCTAGACAATATTTCACAGCTTCTAAAGTCTTGTTTTCTCGAGCACAAGCAGTACAAACGAAATCAAATGTTTCATCTGACATTTTTACCTGGGAACGTCCTCCGTACGCCATTGTTATGCTGGACTTTGAACCCAACTTTCGTTTTCACAATCTTTTTGGGGAATTTCCTAATAAGGAAACCTATACATAATACGAAAGCGAATACTATCAATATATCGTAGCCGTCTGTTGAAGCTTGGTCGAATCGTTCTTGATATAAAATTTAAGAAATCATTTTAGCACTCTTGTAACGTCGATATAATCCCAGTGCTAATGTACCCTAACCTTTAGGTTGTAATTATAGTCATGTTGGGTATATTAATACTTTGATATAACCAGGGACACTATATACATTGACACTTTGTGTAATTACACGACTTTGAAAGTTGAAACACTATCCATTTAACACCAAGACCCCCCCCCCCCCCCCCTCCAAAACATAGTCCGTGCTTCGTTTATAGATTGCTTCGAGGACTCATTGACAGACAGATTCAATGAACGACTGAATTAATGATTGATTCTATGACTCATTAACTGACAGACTAACTGATCGACTGAATTGATGATTGTTTTGATGACACATTGGCTGACTGAATCAAGTTTTGACTCAATGGCTGATGACTGATTCAATGATTGACTAATTTAAAAGTCATTTTGCACAATCATTGTAAAATATCGATTTTTGTTTTTGTTACATAACTGTTAAATAGTAGTTTAAACAGGGGTTGTAAATTACAAGGCAGTATTCTTAATCCTGAATATTAGCTGGGGGTCAATTTTGATATGAAAGTGCGTGATTTGTCTAAGAGTCAAAATGTCTTGATTAATTTCCCTTTATTATAAAGTTAATTGGCATAAAAAAGAAGTGCCAAAAGAAACTAGACTATTTGAAAATCAACAATGACCTCAAAGTTTCCTCAAATCTTTATTTTAGAAATTATCCGGAATATAACGCCCCTGATTACACCCATGTATGTTGTTCCGTGTGCGTCATACGAAAGGATTTGTTCTTGCTTTTTACATTTTTATTTCATGTAACTGTACATACGTTTTACAATAAAATGTATGCATGAGTAATAAAAAAAATATGACGAACATTTTAACGACTTTCACATAATATTAAGATTCTAACGAATTAAGCACGGTGCAACAATTACCGCTGTATGCAATTCCGGAATAAAAATACAAAATTGCAATTTATTAATTTTGTCCGGCTAACCAGTGTTAATGGCCAACTCTGAATAAAGAAGATCATCCTGAGAATAAATACCATTCTTTAAAAGCTGTCATTGATTATTTAGGACATAATGACATTCGAATAAGGGCAGCCTGTCAATAAAGGCCACTATTTGTCTTTCCCAAGTGTGTCCTTTGTTCACAGGTTTGGCGGCATATTAAAAGAGACTATTTATTCAGCCTGTAATTGCGTGCGTGAACATTTACATAGAATGTTTTGTTGGTTGGAAAACATAGAAGCCTGTGTTGAAAGCTGAAGTTTATAACGTTGTTGTATAAAGCCGGAATCCTGTTGTTTTATTATTTATATCCCTGTCTCTTCCATACACAAAAACCTTTTGTTGCAGATAATTGTAGTAGAGATGCAGGGAAGACGTCCTAATTGGCATGTTGTTATTAATTAGATTTCTAATGTTCCCACTCACCAGACTTATTGCCAAATTAATTTCGATTCACAAACAGTCCCAGTTTTCGTTCGACTCGTTCCCACTCTGTAAGGCCGGTCGAATGAATTACTTTAATTTAACAAAATACTCAGAATGTAAATTGAACTTTTTTTAACTTGATAAATTGAGTGTCATGAAAATAATAGTATGAAATATGGCATTTTCATTTATCTAGTATATCTAATACACATTTATTTGTGTTTAACGCCGTTTGTAAACATTTTTTTAAGTTAAGTTATATAATGGCGGCTGATTCAACTATAAAGTTTACGTGGACTGTATTCTAACCAGTTCTTACATACTGTTAAGTTTACGTGGACTGTATTCTAACCAGTTCTTACATACTGTTAAGTTTACGTGGACTGTATTCTAACCAGTTCTTACATACTGTTAAGTTTACGTGGACTGTATTCTAACCAGTTCTTACATACTGTTAAGTTTACGTGGACTGTATTCTAACCAGTTCTTACATACTGTTAAGTTTACGTGGACTGTATTCTAACCAGTTCTTACATACTGTTAAGTTTACGTGGACTGTATTCTAACCAGTTCTTACATACTGTTAAGTTTACATGGACTGTATTCTAACCAGTTCTTACATACTGTTAAGTTTACGTGGACTGTATTCTAACCAGTTCTTACATACTGTTAAGTTTACATGGACTGTATTCTAACCAGTTCTTACATACTGTTAAGATTACATGGACTGTATTCTAACTGTGTTCTTACATACTGTTAAGTTTACATGGACTGTATTCTAACCAGTTTTTACATACTGTTAAGTTTACATGGACTGTATTCTAACCAGTTCTTACATACTGTTAAGTTTACGTGGACTGTATTCTAACCAGTTCTTACATACGGTTAAGTTTACATGGACTGTATTCTAACTGTGTTCTTACATACTGTTAAGTTTACATGGACTGTATTCTAACCAGTTCTTACATACTGTTAAGTTTACATGGACTGTATTCTAACCAGTTCTTACATACTGTTAAGTTTACATGGACTGTATTCTAACCAGTTCTTACATACTGTTAAGTTTACATGGACTGTATTCTAACCAGTTCTTACATACTGTTAAGTTTACATGGACTGTATTCTAACCAGTTCTTACATACTGTTAATTCGTCACATAAGGAGGAAAATCGCCATTGTTTTCAAACATTCTTGGAAGGGTATGACCTGCCACCACTAGGAATCCATCACGGATCGCCAGCCGGGCTACAATTTAAACAACTGACCACTAGACCACGGCCCAGCGGCTTTAAAACATTTACTAAATTAGGTGTAAGTAATTGTGAAATAACTTGGAAGTAAATACTGCAGAAAGGTTAATATAATGATGTATTTGTATATATTATTCAATTGACATTAATACAGATACCTTAATTGTATACATGTATAAATATGCTTTCCAATCTACATTATATACACAGAGAGTACTGTTTATATAATATGAATAATGATACATGTGATATACATGTATGTGCTGGATATATGTTCATAGACACATGTGCCTTTTTGTAAATAAACTATACTATAATATAATAATTTAATATAACATTAATGCCTCTGTTACATAGCAACCCCCCAAAAGGGTTACAATCATATCAATGGTAATACAGATGAACAACTTAATATATCCATGTTTACGGTCTTATGGACCATTATGTATATTATATTTTGCCATGTATGCTTTTCATTGTACTTTTCACATATAATTAATATATTATCATTATATATTATATGAATATTGTAACCTTGTAATGCCAATGTAGATAATTTATTTGGCGATGAAATGTAAAGTCAAAAGCTAATACAATATTTGACTTGATTGTTACATGGCTTGAGTAATAACTAAGTATTGACTGAATTATGTTTCAAGATAGATAGTACTTCCCGACAGATTCAAATTTCTCATTAATATAATGTTTTCTACAATAGAAGGATTTACTTATCATCAGTTATCATGATAAGACCAAGCTACCATACAATCATCAATTCTGATTTACAAACAAATTATTCCCTAAAGATCATTCTGTCTTTTGAAGTCAGCTGTACATTATGTAATGAATGATAGGAATTCTAGGGAATATTGCTGCTAGAAACTACTTACTCATAGAAATTTGTTGTACACACCGTTAAACCAGCTAACAAACTTAAAGCCCCATTAGCTTTTTGCTATAAAATACATGCAAAAAAAAACAATTGCTGATATTATCCAAGGATCATTATTATCGACGAAACAAGCCCATTTTCTTCTAAAAACACTCATTTCGCTGTACATTATAATTTTGTAAACTTGAAATATATAGAGCACGTGACGTCACTTCATGCCGTGTGCATAATATGACTGCGGGAAACATGGCTGTTCTATAAATAGTATTTATTTCAATGATATTGAAAAAAATTCGATAATGGTTTTGGAAACATTTTTTATTGTTATAAAGTATGCACGGGAGGAAAACGCCCCGGATTCGTCTGTTATAGAACAAACAGAAACTATTAGGACCGATAAATTTATATGGTTATGGGACTTTAAGGCAACCTTTGGAAAAGACAAAATGTGGCGGTTACAAGTTACAATGGTCCTCCCGAGTGAGTGATCGAACGAGTACAACACAAGTAATAAAAGTTGACTGTTACACGGAAGGTCTGATTTGTAAACAATTCGCGCAAGATGATGAAGATGTACTTAACTATTTTCTTATTACCGATTGTTGTCAAGTACAGATAAACGTCTATCTGAATATATTGTTCTTCGGATCAAATGCAGAATGTGTGTTTGCTAATATTATCCAAGCAAAATCGGTTACTCGTAAAAATGGTCCTCACAAGTAAGTTAGTGCTAGTGAAGTACTGTAGATAGATCCAAAGGGGTTTGTCACGAAAACAATTTTTTTTTCATCACAAGCCCTTTTGGATAGATAAAGTATGGCATGACCAGCGCTTGAACATTACACTTGGCAAATTGTCATTTTGGGGTAGAGAAAAGGACTTTTGCGCTAGCGTGTGGGTTGACCGAAGGAAACTTCCGTGTTTTCTGGATACAAGTCTAAAATGTAGCATTGGGATATTGTACATCACTAATTCTTCAAAGTATGTGAGCTGTTTAAATCCTACCCTTTCCTATTATTCACATCAAGGCATTGATAACATTTAGCCTAACACGCAAAGTTTCTTGTAAGCTTCCTCCTTCAACATAAACAATCAATGTGGCTAAATTATGACGAATGGGCAATTCAGCAAGGATTCGATTTCTTCCGAATTCAAAGTGGATTTAAAATACTCTCCATTCGCTTTAATCTTCGAGCGTGTCTATGGCTATTATTCGAACATTATTATTTGTTAACATTAGTAACATGAAAAACACAGGCGATCTGTTTTAGGAGAATGAATGCTTGCATCACATGACAACAATACTGTAACAGTGATATCTTCACTTGTTTTTAATTCAATTATAAGACCACTTAAAGTATAGCGCATTGTGTTTAAATTACTTAACTGCGACAAACGGCGTACAGCCAAGTGCAGACAAGAGAATGGATTTAGATATCCAAGAAGTAAATGTTTGTAATATATTTTTTTCTCATCTAGGTACCATAATTATTTTTGGGAGCAATTACGCGCCAGTTGATGATAATTTGATGTTTGTCTATTTACGATAATCACCCACGTGAGCATGCTTTTCAGGACAATGGCCTACATTGTAACTGTTCACTACTCACTACGCACGCAAAATGGCAATGCACGATTAATTAGTAACCTTTAAATAATACAAATTGTACACACGATGTTTGTCTGTTTGTGTGGGTTTTATGTCCCTGGTATATTCGTTCCTCCGTACCATGATTCACTGATTTGATTTGAACGATTGCATAATCCAGAACTGTGTCGAAATTACGGCATCAATCAAATCAATACATGTACTGCAATCAGGTACTCAAGTAAAAGTACAACAGTAGATCTGTTATCTACTATTTTAATAAGTTTCGACGGATATTAAAAATAAAATTAATGTACATGTACATTTGTAATTGTCATAGTGAACGTTATATTATTACTAACTTCAGAATACGTGGAATTAAATTATTTGTGGAATTATTTTCCGATTTATAATATCTAATAGTTTTAAGTCTGTTCATGTCTCTTAGCTAGACCAAGGATATAAAATGTAATATGAATGTTTGACCTAAAGCGAACCGATCCGGAAAAAGTACCGCAGCCCAAACATATTTACGAGTGTAACTTTTAGGTTTTATTACGAGTACTGCAAATTTGCATTTTCGACCAGCTTATTGTTTTTCAATATTCGCATTATCAACACTATTTTAACACTCAGTCTTTTCTTAGAATTTCCCTACATTAATTAAGGCTCAATTTGTTCTCTACTTAAACGTCTAGTTTATAACTAAGCGAATATCGTGAATCTGGATTTATAGGAATTGTTTTAAGAGTGCTCGCTAATTTTATGCGTACTTATCTAAATCGCATCATTCTTCTCAAGCGAAATTTATTATCCGGTGCGAATCATTGATAACGTATTGTTAAGTTATTTCCTTCACATGTTCCGCTTGATCAAGTGAGCTGCCATGGCGTAATTTAATTCCAAGACTCCGACCAATCCATTTGTGTCTGTTCGGTATTTTAGATAATGGCTTATTGGATTTACAACTTGCCTTATTAGATATCACCGCCGTCATGGCGACCCCTCACTCTACTAAATTAGCCGTTCTGTATTAAAAGTGTAACATCTTCATTGACAACCCAATGAAAGATACAAGACTATACTCTATTGTATGGAATGTTCGAAGTTACTCCTCAGACATTTCTAAGCCTAGACCGAACATAGAAAGTTTGTGCGTGAACAGATAGGCTGCTTGTATGCATCTCGCGACAATTTATTTCATTTGGAGCACCAATCACGGTGTATACACGATATGCTATCCTCTTTGATACAGTCGTAATAAACTCTGATTATGGTGTTTTATAAAGATGCCAGATCACAAAGACAGTCTGACTATACCGGAGTGCTTGTTGCGTCCGTACACCAGTCTATGCTTTGTTATCCATGGGAGTAAAATATTAGGTGATGTTCGATGTGTTGTTGATGATATGCGCTGTACAATCACAGAAACCAAATTACTATAAATAACGCGCTTAAATTACACCACACCAAAAGGTCGCCAAACACGTCGTATCTCGGCGTATCGTCGGAATCTTTACAACCAGAATGTCAAATTAGGAAGGAAAATCCGAATCAGCTTCGCGTGGCTCCATTCTGTCTTCTAATTGCTTATTTACAGGCCAATTATTTCTAAATCTGCACGTTCCTAGGAGTCGGCTATTCAAATGATAGGATTGCCGGTATATTCATGGCGCATACCATATGATAAAATCATCCTGAAGACATCACGTGACTTTTACTCAGTATTGGTTTTGATTTAGATACATGTCTTTAAACGACATGATTTATTTTTATAAATATAAAGCTTAGTAAAATAATATTCCTGGAATGGTACATGGAGTCAAGTAATTCATATTGGGCCGTCTACCTTAATTGAAACATACTTTAACATTGATGTTAAGTTTACTTACAGACATGAACAAAGATGAGAAAGGGGTACTTAGAAATACATACACACAATTCAACATTGTCCAAAATACCACCAGACTCAAACATAGACACACAGACATATTAAAAAAGTAGGGAACTAAACATTATCACCCCGTGGGGTCCCATCCTTGTACGATGAGTCATAAACCAACTTGGCAGTCATCGTAGACGGGGTAGTGACTGATCATCACTTCCTGCCCAGCCACCCCGAGTATGTTCCAAGCATAAGGGTGCGAAACATCTGTTGACGGGTGGAACTCGGCTGACGACGTCTATGATAAGCTGCATGCTCAGCTGTATGTCAACATTACTTGTTCATTCCAAACACAAAACTCCCCAGTACACGATATAAGTACAATGGAAGTCTGGAACGAAATCTCTTCAGACGGACCACCTAGATAACATACTAATTTTATGCATTAGAAACTGATCCTTTAAATACCTCTTTGAATATTTTCCTGGCAGCAATTTCTACTCCACATAATTTCTTCATTTCCTTCTAGATTCGGCAATATGTTTGGCGTATTTAGAGAGACAACGAAAGGACAAAACACTATGATTTATCGGATTCCTGATATTATCTTTGAGTTTGCAAAATGAAAAACTAAATACGCATCTCCTCGACGTTCTGTCTTACATCAATATGTGATACGGTTTAAAGACCATTTATGAATTTATAACACCATAAACGTGTTTGAAATCCTCATTACAACATGATTATGCACATTCAGGGCTTGATGTGACTATTCGGTTCATGTCCGAACTTTCTGAAAATATATTTTAACTTTTATAGTTATTTTTTTCATGTGTGTTCGTATAATGAACCAGATCCCTTCATTGTTTACATTATTTTAATGTCAATAGACAACTAATAGACAAACTATTAATTTCAAGTGCTTCATGTTGTACGAACTCAACTTTAAGCCCATATCAATGATACCACAAAAAGGTCTGCTTTTGCTATTGTAGTAATGTTGTTTTTATCTATATTGTTGCTATCATGATATTGTTTTTATCTATATTGTTGCTATCATGATGTTGTTTTTATCTATATTGTTGCTATCATGATGTTGTTTTTATCTTTATTGTTGCTATCATGATGTTGTTTTTATCTATATTGTTGCTATCATGATGTTGTTTTTATCTATATTGTTGCTATCATAATGTTGTTTTTATCTATATTGTTGCTATCATGATGTTGTTTTTATCTACATCGTTGTTGTAGGATGTCGTTTTTAGCTTAAATTATTGCTATAGTCACATTGATTTTTGTTTATGTTTTGTGCTATAGTGAAGATGTTCTTAGATTATATTCTTGCTACAGTGAAGTTGTTCTTAGATTATATTCTTGCTGCAGTGAAGTTGTTCTTAGATTATATTCTTGCTGCAGTGAAGTTGTTCTTAGATTATATTCTTGCTACAGTGAAGTTGTTCTTAGATTATATTCTTGCTACAGTGAAGTTGTTCTTAGATTATATTCTTGCTACAGTGAAGTTGTTCTTAGATTATATTCTTGCTATAGTGAAGTTGTTTTTAGATTATATTCTTGCTACAGTGAAGTTGTTCTTAGATTATATTCTTGCTACAGTGAAGTTGTTCTTAGATTATATTCTTGCTATAGTGAAGTTGTTTTTAGATTATATTCTTGCTACAGTGAAGTTGTTCTTAGATTATATTCTTGCTACAGTGAAGTTGTTCTTAGATTATATTCTTGCTATAGTGAAGTTGTTTTTAGATTATATTCTTGCTACAGTGAAGTTGTTCTTAGATTATATTCTTGCTACAGTGAAGTTGTTCTTAGATTATATTCTTGCTACAGTGAAGTTGTTCTTAGATTATATTCTTGCTACAGTGAAGTTGTTCTTAGATTATATTCTTGCTACAGTGAAGTTGTTCTTAGATTATATTCTTGCTACAGTGAAGTTGTTCTTAGATTATATTCTTGCTATAGTGAAGTTGTTTTTAGATTATATTCTTGCTACAGTGAAGTTGTTCTTAGATTATATTCTTGCTACAGTGAAGTTGTTCTTAGATTATATTCTTGCTATAGTGAAGTTGTTTTTAGATTATATTCTTGCTACAGTGAAGTTGTTCTTAGATTATATTCTTGCTACAGTGAAGTTGTTCTTAGATTATATTCTTGCTATAGTGAAGTTGTTTTTAGATTATATTCTTGCTACAGTGAAGTTGTTCTTAGATTATATTCTTGCTACAGTGAAGTTGTTCTTATATTCTTGCTACAGTGAAGTTGTTCTTAGATTATATTCTTGCTATAGTGAAGTTGTTCTTAGATTATATTCTTGCTATAGTGAAGTTGTTTTTAGATTATATTCTTGCTACAGTGAAGTTGTTCTTAGATTATATTCTTGCTACAGTGAAGTTGTTTTTAGATTATATTCTTGCTACAGTGAAGTTGTTCTTAGATTATATTCTTGCTACAGTGAAGTTGTTCTTAGATTATATTCTTGCTACAGTGAAGTTGTTCTTAGATTATATTCTTGCTACAGTGAAGTTGTTCTTAGATTATATTCTTGCTATAGTGAAGTTGTTTTTAGATTATATTCTTGCTACAGTGAAGTTGTTCTTAGATTATATTCTTGCTACAGTGAAGTTGTTCTTAGATTATATTCTTGCTATAGTGAAGTTGTTTTTAGATTATATTCTTGCTACAGTGAAGTTGTTCTTAGATTATATTCTTGCTACAGTGAAGGTGTTCTTAGATTATATTCTTGCTATAGTGAAGTTGTTCTTAGATTATATTCTTGCTATAGTGAAGTTGTTCTTAGATTATATTCTTGCTACAGTGAAGTTGTTCTTAGATTATATTCTTGCTATAGTGAAGTTGTTCTTAGATTATATTCTTGCTATAGTGAAGTTGTTCTTAGATTATATTCTTGCTACAGTGAAGTTGTTCTTAGATTATATTCTTGCTATAGTGAAGTTGTTCTTAGATTATATTCTTGCTACAGTGAAGTTGTTCTTAGATTATATTCTTGCTACAGTGAAGTTGTTCTTAGATTATATTCTTGCTACAGTGATGTTGTTTTTGGAAGCTGATCGAAAGTTTTCCATAACCGTAACTCGCTCGGCGCATGAATTGTTATGCGGTCCTAGGTACTACGTACATTTATCTACATCCGCCATGCACATAAAACTATTTCCCGTTTCATGTTGCCGTTCACATCTACATAAGTTCAGTTTCCATGAGATCTTTCAGTACTTTGAATAGTTTATATTTCTTGCTGTAGTTATGTTGCTTTTAGTGAATATACTTGTTACAGCGATTTTAATTTTATGTTTGTTTCTACGCCCCTTTCAACAGTAAGAGTCATATAAAGCGGACAGTTCTTTTAATCAACGTTCCTGGGAAGAACCAGTACTAGACTCCCATCCTCCGTAAGCAACTGCCTACTTTCTCACATAGAATCATGGTCGCTAGCTGGGCTCAAACCCACGACCATCTATCAGTGAGAGGTTACAGTGATTTGAAGTCAGTGACCTTGACTATTCGCCCACGGAGCGGGGGATGTTGATTTTATCAACTTAATTTTAGTTAATGGCAGAATTGAGCTACATCATATTGAATCACTTTCTAAACTATCTGTATGTTGACCACGTGGTATACAACACAAAACAGTCATCAATCCAAAATTTACCAATCATCTATATAGATAACTCACAGGAATGTATCATAAATAATGTAGCGTTATCTTCACCCTTGCGCAATATTTATGGACTGTTTTAATTGAAAAAGATTATGTACATACATTTGGCTTGTATTCCATAATATCATTTACCATGAAATATACACACACGACCATGAATCATCTGATTTCTGATTCAACAAAATATCGCATAGATATATGGTATTGCACTGAGTTTTTGATGCAGAAACCTTAGTGTGTTCGACTTGTACAGTAATTCAATGTTCACCAGTTGAACTAAAACAACCAAGTTGTATTTTGTTGAAAGTGGAATGTTCTATATTGGCAAATATATACTCAGCGTCACTAGAAACTTACCACCCTACACACCCCTATATATTTCAAATTTTAACATCCTGTGTAAACTGCTTTATACAATAGTTTATATGACTTGGGTACCAAACTATGCTTATCATTTTAACAACACTTCACCGAATGCAATATAAAAAAAATCAAATTGATATGTATTTTTGTTAAGGAAATATAGACAAATGTATGGGTGGTAAGTTTCTAGTGACGCTGAGTATATATTAAGTCTTACACTTAATTGAAGCTATAGATAATAATTCGTGTTTTATAGATTTGTATGAACAAAGCATATACATACATATAGAACGGGACTTGCACAGTCTAGGACAATAGATACCAGGAGCTATGATACTGAACAGAATCTAAATGTTGAATATGACTTAATATTCGTAGATGCATATCTAACAGGATCTCATATCTGGATTTAGATGAGAAATACATAACTCAGAAGTTTGGTGCACTTTTCTTGATCAGTAAACTGTGTGATGGATTCACAACAATGTCTTTGTAAATGATTACATAACCCTTTGACATATTTGTACAAGTACATGCATTTATTTAATCATTTTAGACAGCACATTTCTCATCTAGGGAATAGTTTTATTCACGTATAATGTCCTTAATTTTATATCAGTATATAATCAAAAATGGTTGGAACGATTGGTCTTAGCTTTCTGTTCAATTTTGGAAAGGGTTATATGAAAGACAACTTGAAACCTGTCTGATTTTATAGCACATATCAAGATACAGAATTATGCAAAATACTATAAGCATTTTTATTTTGTCCTAATTCTTGCCAAGAAATAGATCTTTTACATTGTAAGCTGGTCTTAGTTTTAGAACGCAATGCTCGTTAAATCTACAGAAGCACGCATTATATTTTTGTACGTTATTGACTCTTGAGAATACAGAATTGCATGACAAAGCACAATAAGCAGCGATAGTTGATTGATTGAGATGAATAATGTTCAACTATGATTCGATGTTCATGAGTTTGAGCCAAAAGGCCTATTTAGACATATGTCTTGTTTTATGGTACATTAGACAGCTATTGCCATTTCAAAAATCGCCACCGAGAAAGAGAGGGTGTGGGAGATATGTTATGTACAGGAGTACCGAGCATTTAATATATATCTTCTATCTTTATCGTGTCCGTTGTAAAGTACCGATTTTTCTATACACAGTACTTGGTTAAGATGAGATGGGACGTTGAAAGTTCAAGTTGAAGTTTCCAGTGACTTTATGGTTATATATTGCTTTCACATCCGTTGCGTGGCAATAATGAATACCATTTGTCCAATGGCAATAACATTTTTTAAAATATAACTTGTAAGAACTAAAGGACACCCTGAAGGCGAGAATTGTCATGTGTTGTGTTATGTTTGCCTTGGTAGTCCATCGACCTTTCATAAGCTATCTGGACAGATGTTTTAGATGTCTACTTTATCTGTCCCCTTAGGGATTCGAACCCACATTGTTTGGGAGCTAGTTATTATTAGCCAGACGGAGGTATCTTGCCATTGTTTAGTCAGCAACGCGATTCTATTACATGTACATACACTGTTAGGTTTAAATGAAAATCAAATGCAAATAGACGTTCGGGAATTATTGATATCAATGACTCTGGTGGGACAAATAAGCAAGTAAAGTGACATTAATAAGTATACCCACTTGAAATTACAATGATTTAGAAACTTGATGATTGTTGCTGACGCTGATGTTGTTGACAATTTCCTGCAGAGTCAATCAAAGGATCCCCCATGGATGACAAATATTTCCATAATGAGATAGATCGACGGCTTTGATTTGTTAAAAAGACACAATGTCATTATTCATTCGCATGTAATGTAAAGCCATGTCTATGCATTGATTACCGTCGTTATACTCCCGAAGTGTTATCGAGTTTGTAAACAGATTGAACAAAGCGCAGGAATAATTAAGTAATAGATGTAATACACTTCGGGATAATGGCGAGGACAAAATGTCTAAATTTCTACATAAATAACGCAGCCACTCGATCTACCTATAAAATGAATTAATTAATCAATGATTTTTGTTTAATTTCCTCCCTTGTGGAGAGTACAAGTGCAGTACTTCCGTAATTAAAGTCTTTTTTACGTTACATTGTACTTTCTATCAAAACATTAAGGTAGGAAGACTCGTGGAATTAACAAAAGTAGTCTCTTTTTTTTCCTAATAATACATTTTCAGTTATTTATTGTACAGAATCAAAGATAACACTTTTTATTATAGAATTTTGTTTTATGCGGGTTAAATCGTACATAAATTACACGAAGTCATCACCTTCTTTTCTTGAAATGATAGGTATTTTGACTATTTTCCAATGACATGACGTCATTGTAGGAATTCCCCAACGTACAAAATGGCGGATAGCTCGCGACGAGCTAGGTCCATTTTCGATATCAGTTACAATGACAATAAACATCATTTTGGATTGATTCATAGAACGAAATGGTTATTCATCAAACATATATTTGTCTTTTATATGTGTAGTAAAGTCAAACCTGTAAAAAGCCACCCTTGGGAAGCACAAAATGTGACCTTCATTGACAGGTGGCATTTATTCGGAAGTTATTTTGTTCTTAATCATCAATGACAGTTTTTAAAGAATGGCCTTTATTAACACGGTGACCTTTATTCGGAGGTGGTCACAAACACAGGTTTGACTGTATATTCGTTTCAAATACCGATACTGAAGAGAATCATTTGAGATGACATTATTATAATAATAGACACGTTTGTTTGTATTTCCAGCAGTTCAATCTTAGACTAACAGTATACAATTAGGATGAGAGACAGGCAACCTGACCTAAATGGTTTACCAGCATATCATGAAGCCATAAAACGTAATTGTTTAATGTTTAAAATGCATAAAATAGTCGTGCCTGCAGCGATTATTACCATGTACACAATCACATTACAGATAATGAAATTCATTCTCGACATTTACAACGCACGATAATATCAAACTCTATGAAAGAGAAAATAGCGATTATAATCCCATTTAATTCAAGAGGATTGTATAAACGAGCGTCGTAATAAACTTTTTATTCTATTTTGTGATCAAATAATCGTAGCTATTCAGTTGGATCATTTATCTTTCTCTATGTTTTTTCCGCATTTGAGCACTTTAACAGTAGATTGTTAGACACGCAGCGTAGTGCAGATGTTTTGCTGAATTTGTTGTTTAACAGTAGATCGTTAGACACGCAGCGTAGTGCAGATGTTTTGCTGAATTTGTTGTTTAACAGTAGATTGTTAGACACGCAGCGTAGTGCAGATGTTTTGCTGAATTTGTTGTTTAACAGTAGATCGTTAGACACGCAGCGTAGTGCAGATGTTTTGCTGAATTTGTTGTTTAACAGTAGATCGTTAGACACGCAGCGTAGTGCAGATGTTTTGCTGAATTTGTTGTTTAACAGTAGATCGTTAGACACGCAGCGTAGTGCAGATGTTTTGCTGAATTTGTTGTTTAACAGTAGATTGTTAGACACGCAGCGTAGTGCAGATGTTTTGCTGAATTTGTTGTTTAACAGTAGATTGTTAGACACGCAGCGTAGTGCAGATGTTTTGCTGAATTTGTTGTTTAGCAGCCCATCCGACAGCTTTGGACTTTTCAGAGCCGACCCAACGAGAGGGGAAGAAACAGGAGAACCGGGATTTCCTATCCATGCTCTTATTTATTCTTATTTCTGGTTCTTCATCGTGCCCAGCGTAAAGCACCGATACAGGCCTCACATATTTCCTGCGATTCCCACCTTTATGTTTTGTTGTAAAAATGTCATACTGCAAAACGTATTTTTTTTTTTAAATGCTAACTGTCAAAATGTTATTTATAGTTACAAAGGCACTAAAGAAAATTGTATATAAACAGTATTGAATGTCGAGTTGAGTCTAAACACACGACACCTAAATATATGACTGCATGTAGCCGTGTAAGAATACATTCTTGTGGCGTATTTAATGTAATTTGATAATTTTGAACTGATGTAAGAACATATTATTCTTATGTAGAGTAAGCTCTATTCGGCACAACAATTGACTACATCCTGCTCTAAATCCAGACATGAAATGAGTGCCAGTTGTCTGTTTAAGATAATGGGAATGCCTAGGATATACACAGCCATTAACGTAAAGTTGATGCTGCTACTTTTACATTTGAAGTCAATAAACTAAAATCTTTTCATTCCCAAGTATGACATATTGCTGCAAAAACCTCATTCGTGTTCCAGTGGTTCGCTCGAATCGTAACCCAGCGATCCAGGTTGGATTCCCGTTCACGCTAGGTCATACCTTTCCATAGAAATTATCAAAATATGTCCATTTTCCTCCGCATGTGGAGAAGTTGCAAGTTCTTATGGAAGGGTAAGTTAGTACTGATTAGAATACAGCCCAGTCTGGAAATCTGGCCAGGTTAATCGACCGCCGTATATAACTGAAAAAATGTTGAAATAAGGTGTTAAACACAACTAAATAAATAAACTTCATTCTTCGGGGACTTTCAGTGCATGTATTTTGCTGTGGTTAAAATCTACCAGAACATATAAGATGTGATATAAGGTACTGGATACAACACTTAAAAATTTCCATGTAGGTGGAGGTTTTAGTAAATGTTTGGCGACCATCAGCTGAGAAAAAAGATACAACGATCCGTATTGGCCAGAGTTTAACTTCATTTCCATTGTCCACTTCATGCAGAAATACTGTCTCAAGCTAAATGTCGAAACTCAAATGAATGTCAATATTCTGTTATGTATTACTACTTGTGAAGTCTGAAAATGTCTCTTGTGGTTCGTATGTCTTTCGGCTAAACAATGTGTCTGTTTATACCGGACAATGTTTACAGCCAAAGACTGTGAACCGATCGATTCCAAATGGACCCTAAGGACCTTTTTAACATAATTTGGCTAACAAGTATTTATATTTGTGTCTGATTTTCCTATAAGACTTCCACACTTTAGATTACCTTTACGTTGAAACAAACCAAACAATAATGCACATGATAAGTATACACTTAGCTTCAGTGAAGACTTAGATAGGAACGTTTAAAATATTTATCAGTGGGCTGCATTCTTGTTTACTGTCTCCGTCATGAATAACGAATGAGAATGAAACTATCTGCAAACTATTACAAATACAAGAGCGTAAAATGGCTTTAGAATATTCGAGTCTAAGTCTTTCTAACCTCGTATTTATCGAAATTTGCATTGTCAATGCTGTACTGTCGCATGTTAACATTTTGCTTTGGTATAAGGAACTTAATGTTGAAACGAAATATTTTATTGGTATTAACACAATCAACGATCACATTGATCTCGTTTTATGGTATTTATGACTTCATTTGTATGACCGCCTCCCGAATAGAATAAAAGAGGAATGTTCAAACAATGTCTGGTACGACAATCTTGGCTCTTTTCATACAGTCTTAGGCAAGTATAACTGGATTTGTGACATGTTCTGAGTGCACAAAACATCATCGCATATGAGCCAAGTCGTGAGCATATAAGTTTCATAATTGTGTTATTCATACCGGCTTTTTATCAACATGTACACAGTTCAGCTTACTTGCATAGATTATTATATTGTTGGCAATTGTTACTTTAAATGTCAGACAAGTTTCACTTACGCTCTTGGATTTGTTGAATATTAAATCTTACACGCAACAATTCATGTTAGACAATGCACATCGTGTAGTAATGTATTATGATTTCACATTATAAGTAATTAAATCAAGTTGTGGCGTTTTAGGAACATTGATTTTAAATTTCCGAATCACGGGAGTGAATTTACTGTATACCGTTTTTCAATGTTGCCCAAGGGTGGTATTGTAGACTTCTTGGAATAGCGTGCCTGAATAAATAACTGCCATGACATTGTATGTTCTGATCTCTGATATTATTTCCATGAACTGATTTATGAGTTTATGATTTAATGATTTATAACCGTTACAAAACACAGCAGTCAGTTTAAGAATCAAATACAGAAGAATTAGCATTCTACTCAGGAGTTATTTAGTAAACGTACATTAGGGTGTTCGGTGATGGAGTGGTTACGCGCCGGACGACTAAATAATGGTCGTGGGTCTGATTCTTGGCTACGTTATTTTAGAAGATAACGAGAAAACTTCGTGTTAAGATAATTATACTTTTGACCCTGAGGGTCTTTACATGGATGTTGTACTGTATAATGTGGTAAAATACAAAAAACAGGCTTTACAGCACAAACTATTCATTTTAAGGTCACGTGTTCTAAGTCCGGAAGAGCTACTTGTTTTCAACATGATGATTGCCCAATCGCATGTTAACATTGCACGTAACATTTTCCTGACCAGAGATCACCGTCTTACTAATGAACATGGTTATGACAGACGCTTTATTTTGCAAACAGTGTACTCGTATAATTCAGTTTTACAATTAACACAAAAAGTGAAACTGCAAAAAATAAAATTGTATACACAAACTGATCCATTCACTCATTTTACGAGGTATATTTATGTACGATATAACCGCATCTACGAGATATATTTATGTACAATATACCATATTTTTGTGATCACCTTTTGCTTTGCTTCCTGACCATGTAAGTGTATATAAATGGTAAATAATAATGATATTGAACGAAGTCCGTGATGATCTCTATCCTACCTAGACAAACAAATGACACTTTTTTATTGAACTTCGAAAGGAATGACATATACTTCAAAGCAGAATATTACTTTAAACATTTGACGCATGGGCAAATCAATGGTTTTATTTAACAGTTATCTATCTAGAAATGCTATATAAGTCTTAAAAACGTGATCGTTTTGCGTGTATAATGAATATCGACACTAGTACATCAATTAGAAAATGATACAATAATCAAGTTTGTATTTTTATATATACCTGTGAAGTTATGGATATTAAAGGGAGTTATGTACAATACAGCCACAATTTGATAAACAGAGATACATTGGGACAAAATATTATTTGAAAGAACGTTAGAGAAAATATTGGAATAAATAGACCTGTCAGAGAGTATGAAAAGCAATAAGATATTATATTTCACGTTGTATGTAGCTTGTTCCAGGCAATACACAGATAATTAAAAGAAGTCTAGGAGAACGAGGAATTGTTTATGAGTAGAAAGTGCATATCAATCTGAAAATTGTAATTTAATGATAATGTGTTGATGCTTGTTCAGTGATATGATTAATGTGGTTATACTTGAGTGGTTTGTAAACAGTAAACATACAATTAATACGATACTAAATCATTATCTGTAATTATATCGAATATCAGAACATTGAATTATTATAAGATATTAGTTCTGTTTTCCTCTTGAAACAATTAGAACGGTTTCTCCTCGTAGAAAAGCATGCACGTCGTGTATAGGCCGACGTCATTCTGGTTGGCTTTTATATGAGAGTTGTGGTGCGTCTCCGTGGTTGAAAGGTTAGTAAAAGTACTAGTCCCTCATCGGTGCGAGTCCGAATCCAACCTGGGACCAGACATATTTCAGCAGACTAGCTAGCTTACGGAAGATCGATGGCACAGCCCAGGAGTACATATGTTGTTTTCCTCTTTCGTTAAGGCTGCACAGCCTTCTTTGAAGATTACTAATCGTAAGAATAAAATGCTGTTAGTTACCTCACGAAATAATAAAACGCTCTGACAAATTAGCTTAAATATAATTAGAAGTCGTCAAATATTTAAAGTAGTAATGACGGACCCAAAGGGGTTTGTCACGAAAAAAAATTCAAAAAATATTTTTTCCATGTAGCCCATATATATATAGAAGGGAAACAACTTCGACAATTAGAATTGTCCAACGCGTGTTATAAACTTCCATGTTATTGCAATGCAGTACAAAATATTTAATTCATATATAGTGCAACGTATGGGCAAACTCAACACGCTAACAGAAAATGTATACTTTTACTACCTTTAAAGATATTTTAAACTCGCAATTGAAGATTTTCCACTCGAAAAATGGTCAAATTTTACAAAACGACACACTGTCGTAAAATCGCACTATATATAAATTTGGTTCTTTTATAAGAAAATGAAAGTATCAATGCAATGAACAAATTAATCAAT